>JAJOZX010008301.1:162500-179421 GCA_023014485.1 Bathynomus jamesi
TCGGGGCCTGCGTCCTGATTGAGAAAGGTCTTGGCAGAGAACTCATGTACTTCCCCTGTCGGCATCACATCTATGAAGTCATCCTCAGCTCCGTCTTCAAGCGTGCATACGGCCCTTCAAGTGGCCCCGATATACCCGTTTTCAAGAGGTTTCAGGCACAATGGAAGTTCATCGACCGGTTGGACGTGCGGCCGTACGATTTTGCTCAAGTCAATGACTCTATGAGGGAACTGAGGGAGAAGTCAGTCCTGCTGGTGAGAGGGATGGTGAGCACGTCGCATCAGCGCGATGACTACAAGGAACTGCTACAGTTGGTTCTCATCTTCCTGGGAGAAGCAAAAGTGGTGGATTTCCCTCTCAGAGCCCCTGGCGCTTACCATCACGCTCGATGGATGGCGATAGCCATCTACTCCTTGAAAGTAATTCTACTGAAGAAGCAGTTCAAGATGTCGAGTCACGAGTTGGAAGCTCTGACAGCCGTAGGTCTCTTCGTGTCCCTCGTCTACATCCGAGGTTGGACTCGTGCTGCAACCTCAAGCAAGGCTGCCGCAGTTGATCTGGAATTTCTGCGTGACGCGGAAGCCTTTGCCATGTCGGGATATTCGTGTGTTAACGCTGCGCAAGAAGCCATGTCTCGACACCTATGGTACATCTCTGAGACTCTTATTGCCATGGCGTTCTTCGACGCAGATGTGGCAGATGAAGAAAAGGCTCAGATGGTCGTCAGTTTGGGTAAGCCCGCATCGAAAAAGGAACTCAAGCGACCCCAAGGGAAGAACGTCAGGAATCTTGCCTCGAAACACCTGGCGGAGTTCGTGACAGGAAAGACGATGGCTTTCTTCCATGCATTCGACTTGGACACAGAATTCTTGAAAAAGCCAGTTGCCGAGTGGACTGAAGTAGAGGGCTTCAAGCAAGCAGCGGCAACTGTTAACAAAATCTCTGTCGTCAACGATCGGGCCGAAAGAGCCATCGCGCTCACCAAAGAGTTCAACTGTTCTCTGACGAAGAACGAAGAGCAGAAGCAGTATTTGCTCAAAACTGTGATGCAGCATAGGGCGAAATACCCGAATAAAACCAAGAAGGATTTCATGGACAAATGATTCGCAAGAAGTGGTTATGTTTTTTGTATCTTTGTGAAAATGTGTAGTGAAATGGTACTCGTTTGTTGAATAAAAATTCATTGACAGATTTTTGTTTAATTTTTTCCGTTTATGATCTGCCAGAGCATCAAACTGGGGACCCGTAAACTTTAAACTATTGAATTAATACTTCGGTTTATCAGTCTCCTCAGCAAATGGAACAAGGGGATCCATGTGGATTAAAATTTTTCCAAACTTTTAATTTATGAAACACCCTAATATATATATATATATATATAATATATATATTATATATGTAATATATATATATATATTATATATGTATATATATATATATATGTGTATATATGTATATATATATATATATATGTGTATATATATATATATATATGTATTAATATTATATATATATATATATATGTATATATATATATATATGTATATATATATATATGTATATATATTATATGTATATATATATATATATGATATATATATTATATATATGTATATATATATATATATATATATATATATATATATATCTGTACAAGTTTTGGCTGTTATTAAAAGTCAACCATGAAGTGTAGAAATTCCGGTGTTGTCCCATTTTACAGAGAATCTCATTAAGTTTTTTCTGATACCAAGTTTTGACAAGTTTTTAGAAATTCCAGTGTGTCCGAAAATTATCTGTACATTTGATCTTTTAATAAAATTCTTGATAACACACGTAAAATTCTTAAACAAGATTATTTAGAATCTGTATTTCAAAAGTTTCTTTTATTAAAGTAACGTTGTTACAAACATTCGATATGTGCACCATCAGTGATTCGCAAAACATCCAATCGATAATCCAAATGTTGCCATGTACGCTGCAGCATATCCACATCAATTCGCTCAATAGCAGCTGTGATTCTTGCTTTTAAATCATTAATGTCTGTCACCCGCGTACAAAAAAGAAAAAACTTGTCAAAACTTGTTATCAGAAAAAACTTAATGAGTTTCTCTGTAAAATGGGACAACACTGGAATTTCTACACTTCATGGTTGACTTTTAATAACAGCCAAAAATTGTACAGATAATTCTCGGACACCCGGTATATATATATATATATATATATATATATATATATGTATATATATATATATATATATATCAGTCAAAGTGTGTAACCAGCCATTTCCCCCGAAATGGCTGAAACTTTGTCATTTTGAGAAATGGCTGTTTCAGTTGGCACTTGGTCATTTCGCAAAATGACTAAAATCTTCAGCCATTACGCGAAATGGCTGAAATTCCACCCTGGTCATTTCGTGCAAGATCATATGCCCGGTTACGTCAACTGTGTTCCCGGTTAGATCAACTGTATGCCCTTGACAATTGGTTAGGTTAAGTTGTGTTATTTTCGTTAGCTTTAACGAAAATAACACGAATTAACCTAACCACTTGTCAAGGTCATACAGTTGACCTAACCGGGCCTTCAATGGCGGACATCGGAATAACATTGAAGAATCGGTTAGTATTTGAAAACCTCTATATTGAAAATTCAAATTCAAATAAATTCAAATGTGTGTGAAGTGTTTCTCACATATTTGAACAGACCCGTGGATGTATGTACTCGTATGTTTTAGCAGATTTAGTTAGTTAAATAAAGGTTTCCAATTGTATTGTGATGTTTGTTATTTCTATGAATTCATGACAAAAGTCATTTTAGCCATTTCACGAAATGACCAAGGTGGAATTGCAGCCATTTCGCGTAATGGCTGAAAATTTTAGTCATTTCGCGAAATGATCAAGTGAAACAGCTATTTCGTGAAATGACTAAAAGTTTCAGCCATTAAGCGAAATGGCTGGTTACACACTGACTGTAACATATATATACATATATATACACAGGGTGTCCATAAAGTCACGAATCAGGAAAATAAATTTATTTGGTTTATTTATGTTGTTTTATTCATTTGTTCGAAATTATTCCCACCAATCTGAAAACATGTTTGTAAACAAAAAAGCAGGTTTCTTTGAATGTTCCTTAACATACTATTTGGCCTGATGGAGACATAAATAGACATTGCTTTTGTTCCTATGATGCGTAACTTTATGGACACTATATATATATATCTCAGAGGCGACGGCGGGGGTCAGGCAGGTCAGGCTCAGCTGACCTAACTTTAAAAGAAAAATAAATTTAATTACTTGGTCATCATGTAAAATTTAAATTTGTGTATTTCAAAGATCTATTTATTATGGTAACTTTATTAGAGCAATATAAATTTTAGAATGGCGCATTTTTTCCTTCTCTCCATGCGCCGCTTCTTTGGGCAAAGTCAGATTTGTTTTATGACGCTTGAACGACAGAGCGCATTGAGCCACAAAGCCAGGTCAGGCATCATTTCCGATGCCTTGCATCACACTTATGAAAAAATGAAACTTTTACGAAATTTAATGTAATTTAAAATCAACATTAGTATAGCATTTGTCAAAACAATCAGATAAGTATAGAATTTTGTCAATCTATTTTTTCAAAGAAGAGAAAAGCGAGTTTTTCAGTTTACGAGTCAGGCATATTTCTAAGTGCCTAACATTACGCTGGATGCCAAATCTCATCCTCAGAAAGTTGTTTGAGTGAAAATAGAGATATGTGGCAACTATAAATTGCGCACGGCTTTCCTCATCGTTAGTTACCTCAGGGACCGTGTCGTATTCGTTTCAATGCATTTGAATTTTTTTCTTTTGTGCTGTGTGTGTGTGTGTGTGTGTGTGTGTGTTTCTTTTTTTACTCGACCTTAGATACCCATTTACAGTGCAGTACATTTATAAAGATCCTGATTTTACTGCCTGCAAAAATGTCAAAGAACTGCTAAAATTATGCATTGACTTTGATTTAGAAAAAGCTTTTAGCGAATCTGCAAAACTGTTTAGATTGATTTTAACTATACCAGTGAGCAGTGCATCCACAGACTCGCAGTGGCGGCTCGTGACTTTCAGTTATGGGGGTGCTACCTCAGAAATTGCCAACAATTGTGTCGATTATATATATATATATGAGAGAGAGAAAGTCGAATAGATAAATAGATAACTACTCAGTCATAAAAATAAGTAAAATAGTATCATAAAATCAATTATAGGGTACTTACGCTTAACGGGTAATTTCGAATTTGCCAAAAATTTTATTTATAAACAAATTCCATTCTTCTGTTTTTATTCTGAGCGAAAAAATATTCTAAGAAATGAAAGCTATATATTGTAAATAATCCAATTATTATATATTAACTTCAAATCTCACGACAAAAATAAATGATAACGAATCATTGATAAATGCAATTCGGAAATTAAATTTCGAATTAGCAAACGATACAGCAACACAACTACCACGTCAAACAAACAAATCGGCACTGCTCTGTCCACAGTGCTTTGGATCCTCTTAAACCCGCGATTCTGACTCGCTCTTCGTACGTCCGTCACCGAGGTTTCAAGCGTTTCGAACAAAATCTGGAACTGTTAAGTATGCAGTTCCATGGGAAGGCTGAAGCTACTTTCGTGATTCATTCGTTCGGCATTGAAATAGTTTAAGGAAAAAAGGATATAATCTGATTTAAAAACTCAGTTCATTGGAAAAAAACAATCAGAGAGGCTATTTTAAATATTTAAATATAAAGATCATAAGATCATGGGGTGCTGCAGTTCCACAGTGCCTACCTGCGAGCCGCTCCTGCCAGAGAGAGAAGTTTTTCAACATTAAATCGAATTAAGACGTATCTAAGGAACAGAACTGGTCAGGAAAGACTAGTATGTTTAGCAAGAATTGCAATAGAGAAAGAAATTGTGGTTTCCCTAGAGAGGCAAAAGATTCTATATGACAAGGTCATCGAAGAATTTGCATTGAAACCGAGGCGGTTGGAGTTTATGTATAAATGACTTATAGTAGATTAAATATGATGAGGACATTCTCTAAGGACATAATAAAATACAAGTTATTATAATTATTAAACAATTTATTGATTTAGTAAGCTTTAAGTAATTGTTGAAAACAAAAGCAAAATTATTTAAAAAACAAAATTTACATATTCATTAATATGAATTCTATCGGTCATATCAAGCCCACAATGCTTGTGCCTGACCTATGTGAAAAGTCTGGCGTCGCCCCTTATATATATAATATATATATATATATATATATATATATATATATATATATACTAGGTGTGATCAGGAAAGGTGGTTGGGAGAATTTTGGAGGCCCAGGGCGCAAGACGGTTGAAGGGGGGAACCCTAATAATACTTTTTAGAGGTGAACCAGGGCAGTCGGGGCCCAAGATAGAGGGGCAGGCCGGAAAAGAATGCTCCTTTTGCCGCCCCGACCCCCTTCTCTCGGCGCCCCAGTGAGCAGGTGTTCTTTCTCTAAAAGAAAATTCAATTTTCTCTAACTTTTAACTGCATGATTTAGTTTTCGTACTAACAGCTATGAGAACATATGACAGAGGACTTACAAGCTGAAGGGCGATCCATATATCATTTCATGCGGAGGGTCACCCATCCAACTACAGTCCAGATCGAACGTTGCTTAACTTCCCCGACCTTAATGGTAGCAGTGTAATGTGGTCATGACTTAGTGCTGACTTCTGAAGGGAAATTAAATATTTGCGAGGCTGTATCCGTATAAACTTAGGCCGGCCGCACACAGGATCGTCTTGCGACTCACGACTGACGACTTGGGTCGTTATGACTCGAGTCGCGCGTGATTGTACACTGACAGAATGGGAGTCCGCACACTGCAGCGACCGCGACGCGATTCCCCAAAATCGCGTTGCGGTCGCTGCAGTGTGCCGGGCTCTCATTCTGTCAATGTAAAATCACGCGCGACTCGAGTCGTCACGACCCAAGTCGTGAGTCGCAAGACGATCCTATGTGTGGCCGGCCTTACAAAAATCCTTTCCTTTCATTTCATTTTATATGGAAATTAGTAAGAGTGAAATAAAAAAAAACCATTGAATGTATTTTTCTGATCTCAGACTTCAAATACTAAAAGATTCATTATTAAAACCTTTATCAATACTTCTGTCTGTGTACTCAGTGAAGTCAACGACATTGGGTCTGGAGAGTAGTTTGATGGGGGACCCTCGTCTGCGCCAAGATTATGTAGCGACCCGTTGTTCGGATCCCACGTAATACCGTAGGTCCCCTTCGTTAAGACTTTAGACGTTGCGAGGGAGGTTAAACAACCCGATAATTACATTACACATTTTTTGTATTCGGTGAAAAAATGAAAATACCTTTGACATTTACTGTAAATGAGTAGAGAGTAGAACTATATATATATATATATATGCGCTTCGGTGGTGGTGTGGTTAGCGTCGCTGACTACGAATCCATCGGCCACGGGTTCGAGACCCGACGGCAGCCGGCGCGCAGCAAAACCCAGCTGTTCATCTTTCCACACAATAAATAAAGTGGCTGGTAGATAAAAGGGTACCCTAGGTGGCCTAGTGGTTAAGACGCTGGGCTGCTGATGGGGCGTGGTTCTTGATTCCACGTTAAACTGTAGGTCTAAGGTGGAGTGAAAAACTTGAGCTTCGTCAGAATGAACAATCCGGGCGGAAGCTAACCAAAGGTAAAGGTGTATACACACACACACACACACACACACACACACACACACACACACACACAGGCGCCCTCAGAGGTTCAGAGAGGCCCGGGCGACTTCCAGCTTTTGAGGCCCATAGCTAAACCCAATTATTACTTTCACTGCGAAACATTATATTCAAACCTGAAAGTTTCTAAATTTGAAGCCCCCCTTAAGTTTGAGGCCCAGGCCAAATGGCCCTCCTAGCCCTCCCCTCTGATAGGCACTGTATATATATGTGTATATACGAGGAGTGATCGAAAAGTGACTATAATTTTATTGCTACGGAAAAATGAATGCAAATAAGAAATAACCGTTTACATATGTGAGTCTTCCTGCCCTCTGGCGTCTGCAGTCTGAAGCAAAATCTGCTACCATGAGTCAGTAGTTGGTTGGAGGGCTTAAAAGGAGGGTGTGTTTTGCAGTACGTATAAATCTCTGAAATGGAACAACGCGCGTTCGGAGACGAACGAAATGATTAAAACAGCTTTTGGAAATGATGCTCTCAGTGTAGCTAACATTTCCAAATGGCACAAAAAGTTTAAAAATGGAGGAACATTTGCTCGTACCAGAAATCGAATATGTTGGACATTTTCATCCGTACGAGAATTGGAAGGGCGGCCACTGCGTTCCTTGTCTTCAAGCGATGTTTCTCCATTTTTAAACTTTTTGTGCCATTTGTAAACGTTAGCTACACTGAGAGCATCATTTCCAAAAGCTGTTTTAATCATTTCGTTCGTCTTCGAATGAGCGTTGTTCCATTTCAGAGATTTATACGCACTGCAAAAACACACCCTCCTTTTAAGCGCTCCAATCAACTACTGACTCATGGTAGCAGATTTTGCTTCAGACTGCAGACGCCAGAGGGCAGGAAGACATATATGTAAACGGTTATTTCTTATTTGCATTCATTTGTCCGTAGCAATAAAATTATCGATCCTTTTTGATCACTCTTCGTGTATTATATATATATATATATACTCGTATAATATATTATCGAACACCATTTTTAAGTTTTATCAAATCTATATCCAATTCTTTTCACAACTTTAGTATAACAATAATTTTATGGAAACGTTTCAACTTGTGCTTTAGTATTTCAATCATTTTAATCAAGGGTTTCCTTTAAGCTTTACATAAAGCCGCACTGACCACAAAGGAGAAATTATTAAATTTTTAAAGCACTTCTATTCATGGTCGACTTTGAACTACAATTGAGAGAAATTTATTGCCTTCATTCAGAACTTTCTCAAAAGAAAGGGTTGACAAAGTCAAAATGAGAAACAAGTTATGAAGTGTGTGTGTGTGTGTGTGTGTGTGTGTGTGTGTGTGTGTGTGTGTGTGTGTGTGTTTTACAGGCTAACAAAGATCCGAATATCTATTCCAGGCTAGCCGAAGAAAAATGTAAATAAAAATAAAGAAAATTAAAAACTGTCATACCATGCTTCCTTATAAACCTGAGTAGCATGGCCGCAAAAGGAGAGAGTGCAGAGCAATTGAATTGCAATGTTCATCAAATGTTGCAAGGTGCCCCCTCCTTGCTAGAAGGTGCCACACCCTCAGTTCCCCCTTTGGGTACCAAAACAATGGGGGGGGGGGGCAGAAAGCTGGGGGAGTCAACCTAACCTCTTTGGGGGAGAAGTTGGGACGGCCTCACCCCCCAAAGGGGTATACCTAACCTGAGAGAGAGTGAGTTACAAGGAAGTACAAGGAAAAGAAGTACTTCAAAAGGCCTTGCGGCCCATACCGAGGAGGTACCAATGACAACGGGTGCCGGGGAAAAAATTCATACACCCTCAAATAATGTGCAAGATTAGGTCTGACTTTTTCTTGAACAGATCCACAGAAGAACTGTTCACAACTTCTGAAGGTAGGCTGTTCCACGTGTCACAGATCTTATAGGTAAAGTAATTCCCACACACACTAGTACTAAACCGTTTCAAATCCAACTTCCAACCATTGTTGCGAGTTGGGTTATCATTTAAACTAAACATGCTTCTAAAATCGACATCGTTGAACCCGCGTAAGAGCTTGAAAACCTCGATCAGTTGACCGCGCAGCCTCCGAGTTTCAAAGAAAACAATTCAGGGCGCATAACCGTCGATTGTAGCCCATATGCCTAACGGAAGGGATTAACTTTGTGGCCCTCGCCTGACTCGCTCCAGCCTCTCAATATCTTTCCTGAGGGTGGGCGACCAGAACTGCACAGCATACTCCAGGTGTGGCCGAACCAGGAATTGTACAGAGAGAGCACAATCTCTTGTTCCGAAACGAAATTGCCTCCTGATATAACCCAACAGCTTCTGGGCTTTCTTTTCCACCTCTACGCACTGTTTGGTAAACTTAAGGTCGCTGCTAATTAGCACACCCAAGTCCTTTTCCAAATCAGTCCTATTATACCTCCAACATCGAGTAGTCCGACTTGGGATTGGCGTAGCCAATGTGCATCACTTTGCATTTACCCAAGTTAAACGGCATTTGCCATTTTTCGGACCACTCTCCTATCCTACTAGGTCTGCACGCAGTTGCTCGATCGCCTCTGGCGTCCAACATTGGCCCCAAGCTTGGTGTCATCAGTGAATTTGGCGATCCGACTGACGATGCCACCGTCTATATCATTTATGTAAATGATAAACAACAGTGGCCTCAAAACGGAACCCTGAGGAACCCCGCTAGTGACCGAGGCCCAACCCGAACTAGCCCCTTTAATTACAACCCTCTGCCGCCTATTCTTAGCCAGTTTTCAATCCACCTACCTACTTCCCCACCGATACCCAGCGCGGACTTTCGCCATTAGCCGGCGGTGAGGTACCTTATCAAAGGCTTTCTGAAAGTCGAGATAAAGTATATCAATCCTACTCTTATCATACTCACTCAACATGACGTGGAAAAACTCGAGCAGTTGGTGAGACACGACCTATGCCGTCTAAACCCATGTTGGGAGTCCCCAAGCAGCTTGTAGGAATCCAAATGGTCAACGATCCTATCCGCTATATTATCCCTCTAATAACACCGGTCTGCATGAAAATCGATTTCTTTATTTTGAGTTGTGATTCTGAAGCAGTTCGCTGCGCTGAATTAAAAAATGCTACCAGTTTTTTTCTCACCCACAGTTTTAAAGTTATTAGCAAAACAATTTTGGGGCGTTTTGTAATTTTTTACCTTTTTTATCTTTAATTAATTTCATTTTTTTCATATTTTTCAGATAGATAATTCTAACATTACGTCTTTAAAATTTTAATAATGGCTTCTAGAGGATGTACCCATAGTCCAGACATATTTTGTTATATTTGTGGTCGGTATGTTGTTGTAAAACAAAGGACAAATGTAACGACCTTCATTAAGAGAGCTTATCATGCTTATTTTGGAATTAAATTAGGAGATCAAGACAAAAGTTGGGCTCCACACAAGGTTTGTCTTACGTGTGTTGCGGCACTAAGGAATTGGAGCAAAGGTAAAAAGAAAAGTTTGCCATTTGGGATCCCTATGGTATGGCGCGAGCCTAGAAACCATACCGACGACTGCTACTTCTGTTCTTGCAATGTTAAAGGTTATAATGCAAAGAATAAAGAGAGCCTTCAATACCCAAGTCTTCCATCTGCAATAAGGCCGGTACCCCATGGTCCAGAAGTTCCTATTCCCCGCCCACCCGAGAGTCTGGATCAATACAATTCAGATTCTGATTCAGCTCCAAATCCAGACAATGATGATGTTTATGAACAGCCAACAGCTGACCGAGATCCTAAACCATTAACCCAAGCCGAACTAAATGACTTAGTCAGGGATTTGAATCTGCCTAAGGACTCTGCAGAACTTTTGGGTGTCTAGATTGCAGGAGAACAATTTATTGGCATCCGACACATACTTCGCTTGGTACAGAAATCGTGAGAAAGACTTCGTGCCTTTTTTCGAAGAAGATGGTCCCTTGGTATTTTGCAAGGACATCACAGGATTAGTGTGCAAGCTAGGCATCGAATACCAAACCAGTGACTGGAGGTTGTTTATAGATTCCTCTAAAACCAGTCTAAAAGGAGTGTTACTGCACAACGGTAACAAATATGCATCAATCCCAGTGGCCCATTCTACTCATTTAAAAGAGACCTATGATAACATGAAACTGCTTCTGGAAAAAATTCAGTATCAAAATCACAGATGGATATTGTGTGGGGATCTCAAAGTCCTTTGCATGTTACTTGGGCAGCAATCAGGATACACTAAGATGCCATGTTTCATCTGCGAATGGGATAGTCGAGCACGTGACCAGCACTGGAAGAGGAAAACTTGGCCTCCTAGAGAGAATCTTACCCCAGGATCAAAGAACATTTTACATGAACATCTAGTTGAACCAAATAAAATCCTCCTACCACCCTTGCACATTAAGTTAGGCTTGATGAAGCAGTATGTCAAAACATTGAATAGAGAAGGTGAGTGAGTGTTTCAAGTACATTTGTTCAAAATATCCAAAGATTAGCTACGAGAAAATAAGGAAGGTGTTTTTATAGGTCCTCAGATTAGAAAGTTATTGACAGACGATCATTTCCTGAACACAATGACCAATAAAGAAAAAGAAGCATGGCTTGGTTTCAAAGATGTTGTTGAAAACTTCTTGGAAACTACAAAAGCCAAAATTATGAAAGACTGGTGGAAAATATGCTTAAAAAGTTTTGCGCCTTAGGCTGCAACATGAGCCTGAAAGTTCACTTCTTATTTTCGCATCTTGACCGTTTTCCCGAAAATCTCGGAGATGTCAGTGAGGAGCAAGGGGAACGATTTCACCAGGACATCAAAACCATGGAAAGAAGATATCAAGGAAGATGGCATACAAATATGATGGCGGATTACTGCTGGTGTCTGCAACGAGATCAGCCTAACGCACAGCATAAGAAAACATCAAAGAAGCACCGGTTTAGTCGTCATTAGTCAGATCTACCTTCGTAGTCTTAAGTCTTTGGAATAAGTCCTGAAATGTTTGCAAGTAAAGAAGGTAAATATATTTTGTTTCTTTCAGTTATTTTTTATTCTTTCATAAACAAGCAATATGCTTGTCCAAGAGCTAGGAGCTATTTAATTCTGCTTTAATTAGGTTTTACTCTATCACCTAAAGATTTCGTGCTACAAGGGGTGTTGTAATACCTCATCTGTCCCCAAATGTTAACCACCCATTGATGGGAGGGGAGAGAGTATTTTGCTGGGAACGGGACTGGTTGTTATATATATTTACCCTACATTATTATGTAAGCGTTACTGTAGTCTATAACAACAAAATTTATGGTTTAGCATGTGCAATCCAATGTTGGTCTCGATAAGATGGTTCACATTTGGGGATAAATGGGGGATTTATGACACACCCTGTGTAGAGAAAACCATACGTGATAGGGAAAAACTAACTATATTTTTGAGATCAGCGCACTCAAATTATATAGAATCACCAACTAGTTTGTAAAAATCGATCGACAAGTTTTCAAATGTGTACTGGTGTAATTTACCTACAACTGAAGTGAGACTAATGGGACGATAGTTCCCTGGACTTTCGTGATCCCCTTTCTTAAAGATAGGGGTCACGTTGGCTTCCCTCCAGTCCAGGCACCTGGCCCGTCTCCAACGATTTGTTGAAGATGTAGCCAGGTGGGGAGCCACCTGGTCGCGCACTTCTCGCAACACTCTGGGGAGAAACTGGTCTGGCCCAGGAGCCTTAAACGCGCTCAGTTTGTCTATTCTATCGGCAACGACTGTCGCGGTACATCGAACACTATCAGGCCAGCACCTTCGTCCTGACGCCTGGCTCGGAGATGACGCGGGTGCCCTCCGGGTGAACACTCCCGCAAAGTACTCATTAAGCACATTAGCGATGTCCGCGTCGGAGGTCCGCAAACGCCGCTTCCGTCCTTTAACGGCCTATCATGCTTCTAATGGGCTTTCTACTATTAACATAACTGAAAATCCTTAGGGTTCCCCTTGCAGAGGCTTGCCACCCGTAGTTCTTCGTTACGTTTCGCTAGCCTAACCTTCGCCTTCACTTCCCTGCACAGCGGACATACGCTCAGTGTTCTCATAGGAACGATTGGCCTTCGCCCTCCTATACGCTACTTTCCTATTTCGGATAGCCGAAGCGATGTCACGATTGAACCACTTAGGCTGCGTTGAAGCAGGGTGACCGGTTTTGAGGGTATGGCAGCAGACTGCAGCACCAAAACTCGTCCCGGAATGCACTCCACACTCCCTCAACATCGCCACCGACCTCTAACCCCATCTCTCCTACGCTATCCCTGAGGCTAACAAAGTTCGCCCGCCGGAGATCGAGCTTACTGCCTCTCGAGTTACTACGCTTCACCCGAGGGACGCACACACGGAACCTAATAAGACCGTGATCACTCCCGCCCAACGATTCGTCAACGGTGAGGCCAGTGACGAGGTTGTCTTCGGTCGTGAATACTAAGTCTAGAACGCTTTCGCCTCGTGTAGGCTCGTTGACCCACTGAGTGAGGAAGTTCTCATCAGCAAAGTCAACTAGCCTCCTCCCTTCAGCATCAGCAGTCCTGTTTTCCCACTTTATGCCGCGACAGTTGAAGTCTCCTAAAACTACACAAACCCTATCCCCTAGCAGGCTACTGTTCGGTGTACAGGGCTGTATCCTCATCGAGGAGATGCGGAGGTCTGTACACCAAGATTAACCTATAGTTCGTCCCTCCCACGTTCAGATCGACGCCAAGCAGCTCCCGTTCCGACGGAACTGGCAGTCAACCGGACTCAACGTGTCCCTCGGACGTATATTAGTACCCCACCCCCCTCCCCACGGGTGCGGTCTTTGAAACATTCTATACCCGGGAATTCGAACTCCCCAACGTAGTCCCTACGATCAGTATGAATCCAGGACTCGGTGATAGCAACGATATCCTGGTATTCTGATGCTAAGAGCGCCGTAGCTCGCAAAACTTGTTCCTATCGACCTAGCATTAAAAAGCATGCACGGAGGGAGCCTTCCCTATTGACCGCCCCTAGCACGATCCGTTTCCCGAACAGCCAGGGCTGTCGGGAGTTGAAGAGCCCCTCACAACGAGGGGGCAACTTCCGCAGGCCTGAGCCCCCTCCAACGGGAAAGGAGGGTCACCCACCTGTACATGGACGCATCCTTCAGTTGAAGGTACGTCCGCCAGCGGCTCAAGATCATCTCTCCCAGGTGGGGGCCCATCATCAATCCCCGGGCTTGACCTCACCGTACGGTATAGGTGCCGGTCAAGCAGCCTGCCTAGCACACCTTTACCTTGACATTGAGGTGGACACCATCCCTCTGATAAAGGTCCCACCTACCCGAAAACGCGTCGAAGGGGTCAACAAACCTCAAGCCCAGGGAATGCACAATTCTTGCACCCTCTCGTTGATGCAAATGACCTTTTGAGCGCGTGGTCACTGGCATTCATCTGCGGTAAAATACCCATCAACATTCCCATGTCTGTCTTAAGTTTTAGATCATCCGCAAGAGACGTGATCTCTGTGATGATCCCTTCGTCGAAACCTACCCTACCGCCTTTGAGGAACAGGGCGTTGCCACCAGCGTGGACAACGATCGCAGTTCTCCGACTAGCCACGCGCAGCTTCTCTAACTCCTTCCTTAAGTGCGCCGTTCCCCGCCCGGGTAAGCACCTTACCTTCTTCCTGTCCCGGTTTGCAGAAGCAAAGTACTTCTCCTGGCCCCTGATCTGTGAGTCCCAAATCAAAACGGTGTCTTCCTCCTTCAAGCACAGGAGACTAAAGCGGGGAGGGTCGAGGGAGGGAGGGAGGGAGACTATCCTAAACCTGGAAGATCTAGGTGCACAATGGAACTTCAGGGTAGCATCACTTTGGCTTAGAACCCGAAATCCGCCAGTTGGCGTAGAAGCCTGTGCATACAGGCATGATCAGCCAGCTGACACAGTGGATATATCGTTTTGAACAGCCAAAAAGCGCACATACACTCCCCGCACATACATGTCCAATAGATCCCCTATTATTACACACACAACGTATATAAACAGATGCATGTAAAGCCCCAATAGCAAAATATATACGAGCATAACCACCACACAAAAAAAACACCACAGCACCACAACCACCAATCGTCTAAGTATAGCTTACCATCCCCTAACCAAACCCACCTTACCCCAGCTTTTACTTACCAGCTCCTGGTTGACCGACAAGGTCTCTAAATACGACCCAATAGACAGAGCTATTAAGCATAAACAAATATGTTTATGGGGTCAGGGGGTAGACCAACAAGGTCTCTAAAGAAGGGTGACGCTAATAGTTTTTCTATTAAGCTTCTCATGGTGGAATACCACGAGCAGGGTTGGCAAAAACCCAGCAAAAACCCAACTACCCAGCAAAAAATCAGTTGGGTTTTTGTGTTTTTTTTAGTTTTTGCTGGGTTTTTGCCAACCCTGACCACGAGACCAATTTGACGTTTGGTGAGCGAATTTTTATACATAATTCGAATAAGATAAACTAAGTTTAACGTCAAAACAAATTTCCACCAGAGTATACAATTTTACCCTTAAACTATAACATAAAAAGCATTAATATGATGTTTAAAACAAAATAGATTCTATTTCGGGGTAACTTATTAATTTTTTCTCTTTTATCCAATTATTTTGTTTCAATATAAATTTATCTTTAAGTCACAAATATATCTTTAAACCTTATTACAAAAATAATTAATATAACTTTATAATAAAAATACTCTATTTCGGGGTAACTTATTCATTTTACCTCTTTTACGCAACTATTTTTCTTCAATACAAATTTATCTTTAATATACAATTTATCCTTAAACTATAACATAAAAATGTTAATATATTTTCAAAACAAAATAATCTATGGAATGAATAAGTTATATTTGGTAAAGAGACGCCCCCAGAATTCGCAGCTCGTCCACTTACAACCAATGGGCGGGGCATGAGAACAAGTCCCGGATCTCTGGTTGGCGGAGTCTCGCTCTCACACAGGAAACTCGCGAATCGAATATTAAGGGTGGGGCCAATCGGGGTCACGTATATAAGAGGGAACATTTTCAGCGGATCCACAACAGTGATTTATCAACGAGTAACTACACATTCTCTCATCATGGACACTTCCATTCAGACACATCAACTTTACTGCTCCCCGCAATTGTTTGAAGACGGGGACATCTCTGCAGTGACTACGCTCCATCTTTTCGCAGCGGCCGACCAAAACGCCCTACTTTCAACGCAATCCATTCCAGAAATTTGTGACGGCGAGAAAGAACCAGCGGATGAAGAGACCACTGAAATGTGAGTAATTACGTAATAATTTAGTTTGTGATTCGTTCTCGGGCTATATACATCGTATCATTCCCCCTGTGCGTGAAGTGCGCAGAAGAGAACAATGGGGCTTGTAATCACGCAACTAACCAGCGGAAGATCAGAGGTGTATATGCAAGTCCTGAGCCGTCCCTAGCCGTCCGCCATGGTTACAGAATATTGAAGATATATGAGGTGTGGAGGTTTCAGAAGCTACCCAACCTTTTCACACCGTATATAAATACTTTTTTGAAGGATAAGGTGGAAGCATCAGGCTACCCTCGAGGGGTTGAGAGGGAGGGTGAAAACTCGGCGTATATTCAGCGCTACTGTAACCGTGAAGGGATACAACTTGACCGGGCCCAAATTGTTAAGAACCCTGGCAAGCGCTTTAGTCCAAAGTTATTCCTAAATAGTCTTTGGGTCAACTTTGCACAGAATACAGGTAAGGGGAACGTTCATTTGGCCCAAAGTTATAACGAGGTGTGGGATTATGCCAATGCCCCCGATAAAGAGGTTATGGAGATCGTGAATGTTGGTAACACGTACATAATAAAGCACATCACCAAGCTGGCCACAGATACCTCACGTGTTACAAACATAGCTGAAGCCAACTTCACAACGGCATACGCACGCACCAAGCTTTGGGGACTACTGCACTCTCTTGGGCGGAGGGTGCTGTACGCTGACACAGATAGCGTAATATTCACAGAGAGAGAGAGGGTGAATACATGCCGCCTATTGGGGAGTTCCTCGGGGAGTTGACTGACGAGATCAAGGATGAGTATGGTGATGGTGCATATGCTGACTCCTTTTTATGAACAGGGCCAAAAACTTATGGGGTGCGGGTGAGGGTGGGGGAAGAGCTGAAATATATCGTGAAAGCGAAGGGCATCATGCTT